>JAGQAX010000007.1:4205966-4218466 GCA_019142605.1 Cephalopholis sonnerati | reverse complement strand
GTAAAAAGATACACCATAAAATACAGCACAAATACTATTTTAACAACTCCATAGCCATCATACTTATTTGTGTATCTGACTAGCTAGCAGTCTGGTCAACAATTCCTCCAGACTTAGCTGGTGTTGTTATACTGTGGTATAACGTTGCCTATGTTGCGGCCAAAAATTGCACTTCAACACAAAGCAAAGGTTACAGCCAATTCCAACTCCCATGTACGCACTGCGTCTATGTAAGAGGAAATAACTTTCCACACCAGCAGGTGGCAGTAGACTGTATTTGTTATTAAAAAAGGGAAACTGGAAGACCCAACAGGACGGATTCAAGACACTAGTTAGGCAGTTAGCATGTTAACAACACAACCGGAGCTAGCTAACAATAGGAATAAGAATAACGATAACAAACCATTTCTGCTGAAGAAAAGTAAATAATGTTAGTTATTTAACAAGTTTATTTCTATCGAGGACCAAAACTACCATAATAATAAATAAATAAATTGATTAATTAATGAACACGATGATAAAAAAAATAAAAAAAATAATTAATTAATTAATTAATGAACATGATAATAAACAAATAAATAAATAAATGCCTCAATAAATACATAAATGAAATAATATGTAGAGAAATGTAGAAATAAAAGTCTCAATTATCAAATAAATGTGATAAATAAATAAGTAAATAAATAAACGAACACGATAATAAATAAATAAATAAATGCCTCAATAAATAAAATTAAAAAATTATCTATTTGACAAAAGATTTATTTTTGCATTAATTTATTTTCACATTATTTTTTTCCAGATTCATTCATTTATTTTTACATTTATTTATTTATTTCCCTATTTATTCATTTCTGGATTTATTTATTGCTGCTTTTATTCATTCCTGTATTTCCTCACCTGTATGCAAATGAGGGGGCGCGGCTTGACTATTCAGGCATTAGCAATCAAACCCACACAGTACTGTGGTGCTGGTGTCCTGCCAAGGTACTTATCCCCGATATGAAGTGTATCCCCTTCCGCGGGAGCGCGCCTGCACTCAGTAAAGATGGACGTTACTACGCTGAATGAAATAATGAAATACAGCAATATTATGATTGTATAATTTATCGTGTGAGTACTGTTGTTTTGTCAAGGAGGCTTTAAAATATTTCACATGGCTCATGCATTCAAATAAATGTTTTTATTCCTCTGTGCGTGTCGAAGTTTATCGCGTGAATGCAATCATATGCTTTCCTTTCTTCGTGAAGGACACGTTTTCATTATTATTTGACAGTGTTATTAATCACTATGCAGGCTAGTTATTTTCTTACTTTTCCAGTGTCTGGAGACTAGATCTAAACACGATGTAATTCGAAAGTCTGTAAGGAACTTGTTCATTCTGTAGATACAGTAGAATCAAGGTCGCCGATTTAATTTTAACATTTTTCACTTCAACAAGGCTACTGCACATCTGCGGGACTCCAAATGTATATTAGACTGCATGCACCACTGCAAACAATTACATTCCTGCTTACGTTGCAAATGATGACTTTCCTTTACATGTGGTTGAATTCGTCCCCCTAAAAGGCTAAACAATAATCACAATAATAACTATGGTAATAATACAGGTCCTCTTGTATTTATATAACACTTTTCATGGCACACAGCGTGTTGTACCACAGCGATTAAGGTATGCTACTTATACCAGACTGGACATGCAGTCTGTCAAAATATGTATCCCCCATTATATGGGGTTAGAGTTACAGGGGGATACATATTTTGGCAGGCTGCATGTTGTGCCAAGCTTGCCAAAATATGTATCCCCTGTCTATAAAGCCCAGGCTTTATCATACCATCAAGTGTTTTATTTTACAGATACTTTGAATCATGTCTAATAACACTGGAGAATATAGAAAAGTTTCTTCTTTTCTGTCAAGAGTTACAGGGGGATACATATTTTGACAGACTGCATGTCCAGTCTGGTATAAGTAGCATACCTTAATCGCTGTGGTACAACACGCTGTGTGCCAGGAAAAGTGCTATAGCAAGACAAGTGCAATCAATCTGTGAACTCTGATATAGATTAACCAATGGTTATGTGAACACCATCAAGCCGCGCCCCCTCATTTGCATACAGGCGAGGAAATACAGGAATGAATAAAAGCAGCAATAAATAAATCAGGAAATGAATAAATAGGGAAATTAATTAATAGGGAAATTAATAAATAAATGTAAAAATAAATGAATGAATTTGGAAAAAAATAATATGAAAATAAATTAATGCAAAAATAAATCTTTTGTCAAATAGATAATTTTTTAATTTTATTTATTGAGGCATTTATTTATTATCGTGTTCGTTTATTTATTTACTTATTTATCACATTTATTTGATAATTGAGACTTTTATTTCTACATTTCTCTACATATTATTTCATTTATGTATTTATTGAGGCATTTATTTATTTATTTGTTTGTTTATTATCGTGTTCATTAATTAATTAATTAATTAATTATTTTTTTTATTATCATGTTCATTAATTAATTAATTAATTTATTTATTATTATGGCAGTTTTGGTCCTCCATATATTTCAACCTCACTCCCTCTGGGATGTGTTTTTACTTTTCTTTTTTACGTTTCTCTTCTCGTGTGCTGAGCTGAATTGCCTATCACAGGCATTCCATTCATCGACAGGCTCCACCATCTCTGTCTCTGACACAAATTCAATATGCTGAATCGGCCCCCCAAAAAAAGTTAGTGCCAAAGATGCGTTACACACCACAAAACTAGGGTGACAGATGCTCACTGACGGCCAGCATTGACCAACAGCTGACTGTCGGCTTGGTGCGTCAGGGCCCTGAAAGTAATAGCAACACCACAGAAACAAGAGGAAATTTAGTGCCTGGCTTGAACCAGCACACCTTTCAGTGTAGAGAACAGGTGAATGAAATCCATCTGGACGTTTAAAATGTTCCTTGATTTTCCTGCTTTTGATCAAATACATTAGGTTTTGGTATTGTGTTTCACAAATTGTTCAGAATTGTATTTTAAATGGTAATTGCCATGACCTCTGGAGCTAATATAGACATAAAGATAAATACAGTAAATAAGTAAAAAAAAAAAAAGCAATGTAGCAATTATCAAGCTATATATTGATTTTCATACACACACTTTCCATTCAGAGTGTTTTTGTTTGAAATTAGCTTTGCAGTTATTGAAAGCTAGAATTATTTTTACATTTTTGATGGCTACCAGGCCAGCAGTTTTCTTTAGCTTCCAGTCTTTGTACTGAGCAAGGCTAGAAGGCCCTACTCCATCTCTGATTGGCTAGTACTCATTGCCTTCGTTAGTTGGGTTGGTTAGGGTTAGATATGAAGAGTTAGATTGGTTACACCCAAAAAAACAAACAGAGGCCAACGTTGTGATGTCAAGCGTAGGAAAAATCTACTTAAAAATGTATTGGACATTTTTCACATTATAAGTAACAAGATGTAACCCTTACTATTGCCATTACCCCAACCGTAACTGCTTCTCTTTTAACTTAATACTTCATCGTCTGCCGATCGCTAACTTCAACACATTCTTACTCCGACCTCATCACATACCGATGTTTGGTCATTGACTTGCCATGTTGAGATACAGCGTGCAAGGTATGGGTGCCTGGGTGCGTTTATTGTTGATGTTCTGGGACACCGTGTCAACTTCAGCCTGTTACATGCATTGTCTGTTTTAAAAAATACACTTCTGTTCTCACAGGAAACGTACAGTCTGCATACAGTCTCTTTCACATTGAACGCACTAAGTTGGTACAACACTGCAAATAGATGTTTTTTCCTTCAACAACAAACACACATGGTTATGTTTAGCCAACACACACACGGTTGGGATTAGGCAAAAAAGCACATGATTAGGTTTAGAAAAAAACAGTAGGGTTTGGCTTTACATCCATACGGGAAGCGAACACCGGCCTCACGGGGGACAGTCGGTGGTTGTTGGACCCATCCAGAACCCCTTCCACCCACACTACTCAGACTCCCACCCCCTTAACTTTTGTTTTTGTCCCACCATGTTTCATCCTGATGATGTCGGGCACTGTTAAACAATAATGGTGACTGTCCATGTATCATGCCGACATGACTGGATGGCTTTTTTTCATCAGTGTCTGAAGCCAGAAGTCACTGACCAAACACCAGTATTCAGCAACTCTGAAGTGAGACCAGGTTGCTAACTTAGCATTTTTGTCGGGGCTTCCACTGCTGGGCCAAGGGGCGAAGTGGGCTGATCATGGACTGTATGGTGGGTGAGTCATGTTGTTAGTCGGCGGGTCACATAGCTGCTCCAGCTGCAGCTATACCTACTCGGTGTTTTAGGCATTAGGGTCAGGGTAAGAATATCAGGGTCAGCCAATCAGAGGCAAGTAAGGCAGGTCATGCCTTCAACATTGTATGAAAAAAAATAAAAACTGACATCCTTGACCTGTTTATGTGCTGGACACTGAGATCTTCTCACTTGTTTCTGCTTTAGAAAGCAAAACGTTTTCCAAAATGTTGGACTGTTCCTTTAAGGAGTAAAAGTTTTGAAGTTTTGAGTAAGTTGACAAAAGCCACAATTTCACAGTGAGTTTTGTTTTTGTATGGCCATGGCTCAAATTGCATCTCCTCCCTTAACACTCAACACTATGTCTTCACATTAGCATGTTGCTCTGTATCTAACACGGCATCTTGGTAAGGGATCAGCTAATTATCCTGGCGGGCCTCTCTCTAAAACACCTCTTTGTTGTGCTAATGCGCTCTCTGTGATAGTATCTCCATCCATAACCTTCTCCATGTGTACAGATAACCTGGAGGGGGTGGAGTGGTGTATGTAGGGCGCTGAGAGTCGTGGGTAGTGGGGGTTGGAGGGGGTGTTGTTGCAGCATGTCCTGCAGCTGTGCCTATGATGACAAGCCTGTCCTCAACCTGCCCTCCGCTAGACTAAACACAACGCACAGCTTTACCTGCAGGGATTCCAGCCTGACTCCCCATTTGCAGTTTCACCTGCGTTGCGACTTTGGCGAGGATGCAGCGCTGTTTTTGGATCTCAGCGGTACGTCTTCGCACTGTGAGCTATAGTTAAAGCAGCAATGGCTCTCTGTTGCAGTGTGATTGGTAGGTTGGCTGTTGGCCGATGTGCACTGGCCTGACTGAATGCACTGAACCAGGTTTTTGTGCCCAAAGCAGTTCTGAGGGAGTCATGCTTGATCTTTCTGGGCCACATGGAAACTAGGTCACTGTGCTGTACTGTCAGTCGTGTCTCTCTCTTGTTGTATGTGTGTGTGTGTGTGTGTGTGTGTGTGTGTGTGTGTGTGTAGAATAAAAGTGTAAAATAGGGCTTTTACATAAGGATGGGATGGGTTCCACAGATATGCAGTATTGCTGTTGCGGAGATTCTCTGGAACTGCAGCACACCCGCCCCTCCACCCCCTCCCCCTTGCGATGCCACACTGGGAGAGAGAGAGATAGAAAGACACGGAGAGGGGGAGAGAGAGAGATGAAATTCTCATCCTTGGTTCAGATCCTTAAGAACGCTTGGGAAGGCAGGATCTTATTATCACAGCAAATTTGCAATGTGCAGAGTGGAGGAGATTAGATGCGTCTTGCCTTTGAAGTGTATTTTCCAACCATTGTGCGATGGCAAATTCCATCAAGTGTTGGAGGGAGCCGTGATAAGAGGCACGGGTTATGAATGCTGCGGCATTAAAAGCCGTCATTTGAGCAGTAAGATGAAACACTCACAAACTCCTGCTAAATAAAAAATAGTTCTCCTCATTTCAGCACTGTCATTCACAATTGTGTTGTGGAAAAGCCACAGATATTGAAATAACAAGGTGCATTGGATGGCTTGGATAAATATCTCAAAATATGTGGAATATGGATTATACTTTATGTGAATGATGATGTATTGACCTTAGAATGGGGGACTCCCAATCATTTTCCGCTCCTTTTTATACTTCTCCCAATCAACATCATTTAATCCAGCTCTGAATCAAATGAGTTAGATTGATTAAGTCTGTTCTCTTGTGCAAATTTAACAATCAGGTTTAATCCACATGTGATTTATCATTTGTGTTTGCACTGGAAAAACTTTGATTATCAAAACAGGATTTCTTTTGAGAGAGAGAATCGAGTGGAAAACAACATTAACAGGGCTCAGATTTCCAGAGCAGACACGAACGTGCTGCTGGTCTTTGATCAGGCTGTCTCGGTGTGTCCTCCTCAGCGCTTTGACCTTCACTTTGAGTGCTGTGGCTTCTCAGGGGTTGGGTGTCAGGATGGGGCCAGTGGGGGTAATGCGAGGGTGAGCAGGAACGTCACTGATGTGACCCCCCACCCCCAACCCCACCCCCCTCAGGGTTCCTCAGGGGCTGGGAGGACATCCCAGGGGACCCAGCTGATGAGTGACATCCTCAGCCTGGGCCTCAGATCCTGTTGCAGCTTCAGACCAAACACAAACAGTGCAGAGCTGCTGGAGATGTCTCAACATGCCGTGACACATACTGCTTCTACAGTTGGTCTATTTTGTCTTATTCTTAATTGACATCAAAGAATGTCGCAGTCCAGACCAAAAAAAGGCAAAAAAAATGCTGAATTAATTATTCATTAAATATGTTCATTTTACTTTTGGGTTGTGAGGGCTCATTCTTGTAGGATTTTTAATTGTGTCCAGAAAGTAGTGGCTATGAATCTGTGGCTTAGCCCATCAGTTTGTGTCACATTTGTTATTGAAAAAAATGTACACAGACTCTATCACTACATTTACATACACTTTAGTAATGTAGTTATTATTGGCTTTCTGTGTAAAAAAAAAAAAAAAAAAAAGAAACATCCTGTCTATTATCAGGGTTAGGGATGAGAAAAACATGCAACATGCAACAAACATGCAGCTAGAATTCTGCTGATTTCCAGGCGAGGTAAACATTTTAACTTTTTGTAGGGTTTATATGGATGCCTGTGAATGACAAATACTTTCAGAGAAGAAGAACTGCGTAAGAACTGTAGGGATGCACGGATTTATCGGCTGAACATCAGTATCGGCCAGTATTCACCTTGTTGACTGTCATCTGCAAATAAGTTGAAATTTTGCCACAGGCTAAAAAGCACTAATGGCCACAAACAAATTAATGAGCAGGTACAAGAAGAATACAAAAACTGTCTGTCTCACTGTTGTGTGATGAGACGGCTCATAGCAGTTGGCATCTGGTCCTTCTGGGGATAAATGAAAACGTGTTTGTGATGATCTTCCCGTCGCTGGGGACAAAAGGACACAGTAAACTCACTGCCGTCACATCAGAGGATGCACCCTATGTTTCCCCTGATACTGCTTCACTGTGAACAACGAATCGGTGTTAAAATCGGCAGGAGGAGAGCTAGTTAGCGTTAGCTTTAAGCAGCCAGTGGCTGCAACTACCAGTTCACGGAGATTGCATTCAGTTACATTTTGAGGTGTTAAAGCTCTATTCAGTAAAAGTGAGTATTAGGCAAAGGTAAATTGTAACATTCTCATGATGTGTTTAGTGTATTCTTGTTAAGTTTATGGTGAGAAACTTGAATAAATACAGCTGCTTGAAATAGAAATGTGCTAATGTTTTCACAGCAGTATAAAATGTATATAGATATGTTATGATAGATATAGCAATGGTAAAGGAGTTTATCACCTATTTCTAACATTTTTGCTGTGTATAATAACTCCCACTAATTTTTGTGGACAAGGGGTAGAATTTGCAAGCACAAAAATGGCTTTACATCGTTTCCGTCCTTACCTTGTAGCAACATGATCACGTGAACATGTTGACTGAACTTCTGAAGAAATATGTTGGGGTGTATAAAACTACAGCACAGTGACACACAAGGTGGAACCACTCAGAGCTGTGTGCAACATTTAAAAAATAAACACAAGTGAGTGGGGGCCAAACAATCTTTGCTTTCACATAAAATCTTTTTTCTTTGTTACCTGGTCACTTGAAAACTCTTCATTGTATGTGTTTTGACTGGAATTCAGTGCTGGCCTTCATCAGAATAATAAAATTTTAAGTGACGACTGTATGTTGTGCCTCATGTGGCAGGAGGAGAGAGGAGGCTGTCGGTAACTCAGTGATTTGTTTTTCAGTCAGAAACTCTCTCCCAGATACTCTCCACATGCTGCTGGTGAAATATTGAGTTGGTTTTTGGGGAAACCTTCCCACTGAGCTTGGCTGGGATATTTTTAGGCCATAGTCTCTAAGTGGAGGTCTGAGAAACAACACTTACGGGGGGACACTCCCTTTTCACTACTGATCCCCCACCCTTCCCTTCCTCTTCTCCCCATTTCTCTTCTTCCGCTTCATCTGTCTCCAGAGCAGCTTGTCCGAACCCTTTATGATTGTTTTAAGTGTATCTCAGAGGATAAATGTAAGAGTGATGTTTTGTGTTTCCTCAGTCATGTGGCCCAAATACCATGTCTACATCATTAAAGGCTTCATGAACTGTTTTATATATGAAGGCTTAATGTCTTCATGCTGACAGCTGACTAATTCCTCCCAGGTGTTTGTATCTCTGCTTCTATAAATGTGCATATGGAAGCATTGCTCCACCCTTCTTGTTGAAGTGTAACTGTAGCAGTGCTGTATGTACATTTGCAAGGGCCCCCACAGAATAATTCATTTGATGCTTTGATAAGCAATAATGGACCCAGTAAGGTATAATTCATATGCCCCAGATCTCTTTAGAGAGTCTATGGCTTCCACAAAGTGTCCCACTACCTCCCTCAATACCCCTCTCTTTCAAGACTCTCTCGTCTGGTTGAAGAGGGCCTATTTATTATTTAAATCCTTCCATAATTCATCCATTCCCCACCAATACACCCTCCATTGCTCATTCCTCATCTAGTGCAAATTAGCATGAGCTCCATATCTGTGTGTCTGAACACAGAGTAGAGAAAGTAAGCAAGCAGAAAGAGATAGCTCAGTCCGATGAAGACGGCTCCGTGCTTATTTCTACTGTTCCTCCATGTGATGTGATGCCATGTGACATATTGAGTCTAATTTGTAGCCTAAAGAACCAAACAGCTGTGGCCTATTTTGTTTAGCTGTTGTTCGGGTGATGTCACCATTTCTGCCTCGTAAGGCTGCCTTGCTCTCGGCGCTCGGTGTGAGGATGTCAGGAGCATTTCGCTAAGCTGCTGATGAGGAGGGCAGGGGTTTTGTAGCCTTCAGAATAATCTAATAATTCAACTGAGGCTGGTATGTGCAGTTTTTACGACATCTATTGAACAGTGTTAAATATTCACACATGCCCTGTTGCTACATTTGACATGACTTTTTCTTTTTTTTATATCATGAATAATAATTTTATGGGCACTGTCCTATGAGGTCACCCTATCTATTATAACCTCTTTTAAAGGGTCAGTCCACCCAAATTAGAAAAGCAAATATTTTCTTTCTTACCCCAGAGGTATCTAGCCACGTAGGTTTTATTTACCTGGATAACGCGGTGTGTTTTCAGCAAAGAAACGTGAAATCTGTTAACAGTGTCTTCTGTGGATTATTCAGAGTAACTTTATTTTTGGAAAAAGATATAGCTGTTGATTCTTTAACAAGATTTTTGAGTACCAGAAATGCAATTCCATTCACGTCCATTTTATTGATGTGCAGGCAGATGTCTCTGAGCCACGTACCTCAAAACTAATGCATTCAATTAATGTAATGGTAAGAGAAACATGTTTGTGGTTTGACAAGAACATCAAACTCCATCTATTGAGGAAGACTACAAAATACTGGAAAGCACTGGTGGAAATGTCCCATCCATCCACCTAGATCTACTCTCAAGACTTCACGTTAATGGAATCTTGTTAGTTGTGGCTCAGAAACAGTGTCATACAGTAGATAAGTCTGATGTACATTAGGGGTGGGTGAAATAATTGATCCTTGGATGCATCGTGATGCAGACGTTGACAATCTGGCATTGATTCACAAATGTTAATGATCAAATATCTAAATGTTTATTAATAACATGAAGTTGGCAGAACAAGGCAGAACTCAACTGCGAGAGCAGTGCAGCACTTGGACAGTCTACAGCACAGACATGCTAGAGTTAACTAAAGATCCCTAGGAAATCCACTTAGCCTTGCAGAAAATTTGTCTCGGTGGTAGCTAGGGTTGTAGCGGTGTGAGATGTCCGTGGTACGATAACCGTCTCAGAAAATATTGCTTTCTCACAGTATTACGGTATGACAGAATTTACATTATTATCAGTCAAAATTAAGAGTTATATTTGGTTGAACAAGTATTTTATCACTATAATTGAAATGTGAGATTCTATGCCCAGTTGCATTTTCTTTTCAATATCGTAGAAAAGCAAATGTACATGGTATGATAACCTAACTCGTGGGCGGGGCAAGAAGGAGTAACACTGCTGCATATATTCAGTGGGCCACATAGCATGGAAGTGAACTCGGAAGCTAGAAAAACTATTTGGCTTTTGCGCCATCCAAGCAATTACATTGGAATGAATAGGCACCATCTTGGCATCCGGTATATAGTTATTATTAAAATCTATGGTTAACTTGTAATTAATCATCACAAAAGGCAGCAGTTGCAAGCTTGCTGTAATTTTTTGCCGGAAAAATTACATTTGCAAAAGGAAAGTGAAGTAGTTGGTAAATACTGTCTGCGCCATCACCCAGAGATGAACAATAATGGAGCGCAGCAGTGGTAAAGAAAACAAATGAGACCAGCTGACCAACACACACTGCAGCATTAAACAACTTAATCCAACTCTGTAGTAAATGCAAATAAATTCATCTATTTATTTAATCATGGATCACTACAAATACAGTATACTAGGTTTTAAAAGTACCAAGTAGTCATACAGTGAGAAAAATAAAATAAATCATGTTGAGAATTCAGATCTTTGATGCATCAAGATGCATCAATAATCGTTTTTAATTAAAATCATATCCATTTGAAAAGCAGTCGAATCGAAAATGCTCCTTTTCAGGATAAGCAAGCCAATCGCCATAAAAAATGTCTGCGTTATACGTTTCTGCAAACCATTGATTCGTTACATGTGTACGTTATTATGTAACAGGTACATTGAAACTTAAAGTTTAAACAACCAGTGGTTAATGTGTGGTTAGGCATAAAAACCACTTGGTTTTTGTGCAGCTTGGCAGGTGTCTCACCTTGGTGACACACAATCCACCATCCCCTCCACCTCCTGATGACAGTGTTAGCTCATAGACTATGGCACTTAGAAACATAGATATGAAATGTATGTATGCAGACGAACAACTGTAATATATTCATTGTTTGCAGAAATGTACAATATCAACATTTCCCTCTGACTTTCAGAGGTCAGACAATTATTTTAAAATATTTGTGAAAAAGTATATTTCAGAATGTTGTGAGTAAACCCTGGAACATTGTTATAATGGAACCACAGCTGACTCAGGTTTGCCTGCACTGAGTGCTGCACTGAGTGAACCCAGTGTATCCATACCTGTTCCTTCCTGCAGTACAGGCCTCAGCAAGTCTGGCTGAGTGCCCTGACTTAGCATGTAGACATAATACTACTAGTGAAGAAGGCTAGAGCCTCTCTGCTTAAATTGGTCATGACATTCCATCTCCATTGATCATGTGTATTGATAAGGGTTTTGTTTTCTGTTTTCACAGATGCAATCAATGAAAGTAATCTAGGTAAGTGAAGTTTTGATCTTGTGAGGTGCTGTTTGATGATGGTTATCTGTCACTGTAACTAAATTGTCAATAGACTGAAATTCTGTAGTGTGATGGTTTTGTAGTTCTACTACAGTACCAGCATCAAAGCCACTGTTGCTTCTAGTACTGTTGGTGTAGTGTGGGAAGTAGTGGGCAAACTGTCAGTTTACTAAGCATGTTGCTTTCAGTCTTTGTGTTTCCTTAATTAAATACTACATTTGGTCCTATTTTCCATTCTAAGTTAATAGGCATTATAAAATCATGCATGGTGAACTGTGCAGATGCCTTGAATAGTGTTTGTCTAAGAAAGTTGTCTAAAATGTGTAGCTCACGCTCTGTTCCCTCCTTTGGCATCGTTAACTGCACAGTGACACATTTACCAGGCTGTGCTTCTTGTCCTTGGTTAGCGTAGTTGGTCTTGGTGACACTTTGTGACGTTAGTTTGGTTCAGACTGCTGACTCACTCACCTGCTCTGTGGAGCTTTCATGCTTGTAGGCAGGTTCATTTATCTGTAATACAGAACATGTATTAACACACACAAAGCTTGATGTCTGTCATTAACTTACTTACTGAAGACCTGCAAACATAGAAAATCCTTGCATGTCACATACAGCAATGGAAGAAGCACAGTGGAAACCTCTTTTAGTGATCAGATCCGTTTGGGTCAAATTGATCACGATAGGCAGATGATTATTATAAGCAATTTTTTTCTTTATTTCTCATTACTATCTAATTGACATTTGTATATTTATTATACAAGTATCAAGTAAGAAAACTTGCAATTGCA